>OX637326.1:13528276-13538216 GCA_951799385.1 Hyppa rectilinea
ATTTTAAATTATCCCTGGCTTCTACAGCGAGAGGATGGAGTGCTCCAGGATTTATGATGGTCTGAAGAGCCGCCATTGAGTCGCTGAAAATTCCAAACGAAGATGCTTTGAGCTTCACCACTTCTCTGGTTGCTCTTGCGATTGCCAGAAGTTCAGCCTGGTATACGGTGCAGTAGGCAGACAGAGCCAGTTTGAGAGCTCTGGTCTCGGCGTCATCCTTCCAAATAGATAGCGCAGCGCCGACCCCTCCTCCGATCTTGCTCCCGTCCGTAAAAATGTGGACATCGAGATCACGTTTGTTGTCCAGCTGCTCTTGGTTTACCAGGCTGTCGAATCGCAAGATGTCGCGTGTCGCAGGATGGGGTGCCTCGGTTGCTGCGGCCATTCGCTCGACCTCCCTGTCCCCCAGTGAAGCCTGGGGCAGACCCCTCTTGGCCTCATATAGCGATGCCGCTTCGAGAACTCTGAGGTCAAGAGGCAGAACCCCAGACAACACCAGTGCTGAGTTCAGGGAGACCGTGCGATATGCCTTGCACATCTTCTGGGCGATTCCCCGCTGGACAGTTCCCAGTTGTTTGATTACGCCTAGCTTTCTTGCAGCCGGTGCCCAGGCGCTTGCTGCGTACATAACCACCGGTTCCACCGCCGCCAAATAGATGGTCCTGATGATTTCCGGGTGCAGACCCCAGCTCACTTTGGCCGCTCTGGATAGTTGTTTGTAGATGTTTGCAGCTTTCCTGCAAACATTGGCGACATGTGTGTTGAAAGTGAGCTGGTGGTCGATGGTGAGCCCTAACAATTTTATTTCTTTGGACATGTCAATGCCGACCCCACCCATGCTCAGGCGTGGTGTGTCATATTTGAGTTTACGCGTTATCACCATAGCGGTGGTTTTATGCGGTGCAAATTTTAGTTTATTTTCGACACCCCACGCCAGAGCATGGTCGAGAGCGGCATTGGCACGTTCCTCCACCTCTAGTGCGGTCTCTCCGTCGAAAACCAACAGGACATCGTCAGCATACGCCTGCACGTAGCTTCCCCTATCCTCTGCTGCTTTTAAGAGGGGATCTAACACTAGGTTCCACAATATAGGACCCCCAATTGAACCCTGGACACAGCCCTTGTTGGTGCTCTTGCTGTATACCTCCCCACTGTACCTAATGGACACTTTTCGATCGCTGAGGTAGCTGTCTATGACCCGCCTCAGGTTGATTGGACACTTTTCCTCCGCCAGACGGACTCTTATAGCTGGCCACCAGGCGCTATCGAATGCTCCCTCTATATCTAAGGATACGAGCGTAACTATCCTTTTTAGTGCTAGTTTTTTGTGAATGTGCTGCATGAGATCATAGAGGGAGTCCTCGGTACTCCTTTGTGGCATAAAGCCGTACTGACGGGTACTCATCCGTGGTAAGAGGTGGAACCTGAGACGGGCTACCAGCATCTTTTCAAAGATCTTCCCCAATATAGACAGCAGTCCAATCGGCCTATATGACTTGGGAGTGGTATAGTTAGGTTTCCCAGGCTTCCTCAGGATCACGACTGTTGCCTCTTTCCAGGCCGTGGGGAAGTGGTGGTGTTCTAAGCACTTGTTTAGTAGCCTCAGAAACAAATCCGGGTCATTTTCTACGGCATGGCGACATATGTCGGCGGTGAACCCGTCAGATCCTGGTGCCTTCTTCGGGTTGAAAGACTCCGTCGAATTTTTTAGTTCTGCCATCGTAAAGGGTGGGTCGCAAAAGTCATTTTGTTCACCAGCGTTTACGCTGTCGGCTTTGATTCGAACGTATCGATGATGGGAATTGTCGCTGTCTGGGCGATCTTCCGGATAAAATGTTTCCGCTAGTAGCAACACGGAGCCCTTGGCGTCCAGCACCTGCCCATTCTTTTCCAGTGGCAGGTCTTCCTCCCTACGTTGCGTCCTACCTATCACCCTATAAATCCCTTCCCATACTCCCTCCCTATCCTGTTTCCCACAAAACTCCTTCCAGCTCTCGGTCTGAGCTTTGGCCGCTTCTAACTCGTACTTTTCTTTATGTTTCAGGTACTCTTCAATGACCTTCGGCTTCCGGATTTGGGCAGCGCAGCGAATCCTACGCTTCATGGTGGCGACGGTTTTCTTCAACTCGACGAGACTCTCGGTCCACCACGGCAAGGTAAGTTCCTCTTTAACTTTTTTAATCGGTATTGCTTCCGTACATGCTTGCTCAATTGTTGCTGTAAGGTTGTTAACTATCAGGTCTATGTGATCTATATCTTTAATTTTTTCTATTTCAGATGCTGTGAGTTGGTTGTCTAGTTTCAATTGGCCAAGCTTCTCATGAAACTTGGACCAATTGGCTTTTCTGGTATTGAATTTACGTGTGGTTCTTTCTATTTTAATGCCCTTTGATTTTTGCAGGAGGATCCTAAACATAATGCCGTTGTGGTCCGAGCTCGTGAGTCCCTCGTCAACCCTCCAGTCGTCTATCTGGTCCAAGATGTCGTTGGAGCAGGCGGTAACATCCACGTGACTGCTGTACCGCTTCCCTCCTCGGATAGTGTCGAAGGTTGGAATTTTCCCTCGATTCAGGATGTTCATGTTAAGCTCGCCGAGAGTTCCTGCCACCTCTTCGCCCCTAAGGTCGGTCGTCGGGCTGCCCCACCACAGGCTCTTTGCGTTCGCGTCCCCGCCAACTATCCATCTTTTGGAGCCGGTAGCCCGTTCTATCTTCTTCAGGTGTTCCAGGTACTGCTCGATTGGCTGGTTTGGCTCGAAGTAAAAGGAGACAAGCGTGATCTCCCAGGCACTGGTCTGGATTCCCACCACTACGATGTTATTCGTGGTGAGTTCCGGGTACTGTTTCACAACGAAGTCACTATTAAAGACGGCTATAGCCGCCTTGACGGTCCCATCTCCTGAGCCAGTGCTCTGGAAGATCCTAACGCCCCTGTGACTCCTCATTACTCCCTCCCCGGCGACGTATGGTTCCTGAAGAAGTGCTACTGCAATTTTACGCTTCGTCGCCTCTGTCAGGAGCTCGAGGTTTGCTAGCTTCTTACGCTGAAGGTTGGCCTGTGCAATAACGTAGGAGGAGATATTATCCACTGGGGTGCCCTTAGCAATATGCTACGGTTGATCGGGCTATGTCGTCCCATTTTCGTCGAACTGGGCATTCTTGGCTGAAGGCGTTGTGCTCCGTGTTC
The DNA here is from genome assembly GCA_951799385.1 of Hyppa rectilinea. Taxonomy (NCBI): domain Eukaryota; kingdom Metazoa; phylum Arthropoda; class Insecta; order Lepidoptera; family Noctuidae; genus Hyppa; species Hyppa rectilinea. The sequence goes on from OX637326.1 coordinate 13,531,463, forward strand.
TCCTGTTTTGCACGTACGCAGTTGCAGCATGAAGGAGTTGCTCCAGCCAGCCATTCGGCGCATTGTGTCCTCAAATGAGGACCCCCGCAGTGGCTGCACTTCTCCACTTGCTCCTTGCAAAGCCGACGTCCATGCCCAAATCCAAGACATAGGGAGCACTGGACCAGTGGAGTCTGGTCAGCCACTCGGATCCTTTGCAGGTCGATATGGACTGTCTGTCTGTCCTGCAGCCTTCTCCACAATCTTGGGGACACCCTGAGGATTACGTGGTGCGTGTGGGGATTCCTGGTTTTCTTCTTATACAGTACCTCTACCCGGTCTTCCTCCTTCTCCAAGTCCCTGAACACGTCCTTGTTCTGGTTTCGCAGGGCCTTGAGGATGTCTTCGTCGGTGTTGAAATTGAAGACATCCTTTAACGCAACCAGCGGGTCTTTATTTTTCACCTCCTCCACTAGGAGATTTCCTCCTAGACTCAGCCTTTCCTTGAGTTTCTGCCTCTCTCCTTCCGTTCTGCACCCCAACACTACCTTCCGGTCCTTGGCCTTCCTGACTCTGTCCACAGTCACCCATCCGTCCTTTGCGTTCACAGCCTTCCTGATTCTATTGATGACCTCGTCCCCCGTCTCCAGCTGGTCGGTCGAGGCTACAACTATGGAGTGAAGAGCTGTGTGGTTAGGCGTCAAACTTTTCGGAGCGGTGGCTGCAACATTCGCATACGTGGCTCTGGTTTCTAAGGTTTTCATTCCTGTCTCTAATTCATTCTTCAACTCTTCCATTTTGACGTTACTTTCTAGCAGGAGTTTTGCGTGCTGCTCTATTAATTGCGTCAGATGACCTTGCATTTCTTTGTAACTTCCGTTCTGAACTGTCTGTGTCTGCCCCGTTTCTTTAGTTATCTCCGTTGGTTGTTGTGTCGACTTTGATGTCTCCGCCTCCTTTACCAGTTGAAATAATCGATCCACCGCTTGTGTAACGTCCGTCTTTATGTCCGCTCGAAGGTTTCGGGATTCTCCCAGCGCCGTCTTAGCTTTCCTAATACAGGCGCGTGCCTCCGTCACTCTATCGGCGTACTCCTTCCTTTGTTTTGGAGAGCTGTTTGGCACCTCCACGGACGTTCTGCGTGCTTGTGGTTTATCCTCATTTGTACCTACCCTGATTTTAAGCCTTGGTTGGGCCGGTGGTATTGTTTTTTGAGGCGATTTCGAGGGATTCTGCGTATTCTTCGACGCCTCCCACTCCCCTATGCTCTTCCTAACAATTGAGGATTGCGTGGGTGCTGTCGAAGGTCCAGCCGTCGCATCGTCAGCGGGAGATCCTTGGGTGTTGGGCATTTTCTTTGCCGGAGTTCTAATGCCGAACATTTCCTAAGGTCACACGGAGGGGTGGATAACAAACTGGTATCGGCTTGTTCTGTATAGATAGGATTGAGAAAGAAAAACGACGTCAGTGGGGTATTGTAGAGGATACCCCAGTCAGTTGTATATGAGAAAATTAAGGCGTGTATATACAAAAGATGTATAGAGTCAGTAAAAATAAAAATAAAAGATAAATTCTTCCGAATTTTGTCTAAAAATTTGCCTTCCGGGTGGCGCTGATGTCCCCTGAAACGGCCGTTTCGCTCCAAAATACTCCAGAAGGTGTTACAAATCAACCAGAATGAATTTGAGAAAATAAAAAATTTTCCCAAAAATCTTACCCTTTTCTATGGAAAATTTCAAATTCTATACGTCGCAACAATAGGGCGGGTGGGCGGGCAAATTTTTTCCTTATTTTGCGAATAACAGGAGTTCTATAGGGGCTAGACGCACGGGAGTGGTGTCGGGAGACGCGTCTCGGCGCGCGCTAGCGATCTAAGGTGGGGGAAACGGTGTTGCCAGAGCAAAAAATTTGACTTTTACAGGAAAAACGTTAATTTTGATATGAAAGGTAAGTAAACGCTATTATTACGACTACCGAACGGGACCCGAGCAAGCTGAACGCGCACTGGAGTACCGCAAGGCAGGTAAGTGGTCTATTGAAACTATTGGATTTGATAATATTGAGAATTAGATTTGATATATAGAATTTAGAACAAAATGTATGAAAAAATTTCACAAGTCTTATAGAACGAAAATCAATAATTTTCGTTTTTTGTCAATATAACTTGTCACACGGCAGTAGGGGGCCTATTTAAAATTTATAACGCTGAAAACCGCTCAAAAAAGCGACTCCAGGAGGCAAAGTTATGTAGATTTGTAGAAATCAATGCGTCCCTAAGGTGGTTTTGGAGTGTTTGTGCTATATCTAGCTATACAATACCGTGGTGTGAGATTTTTTCTTATTTGCGAATAACAGGAGTACTATAGGGGCTAGACGCACGGGAGTGGTGTCGGGAGACGCGTCTCGGCGCGCGCTAGCGATCTAAGGTGGGGGAAACGGTGTTGCCAGAGCAAAAAATTTGACTTTTACAGGAAAAACGTTAATTTTGATATGAAAGGTAAGTAAACGCTATTATTACGACTACCGAACGGGACCCGAGCAAGCTGAACGCGCACTGGAGTACCGCAAGGCAGGTAAGTGGTCTATTGAAACTATTGGATTTGATAATATTGAGAATTAGATTTGATATATAGAATTTAGAACAAAATGTATGAAAAAATTTCACAAGTCTTATAGAACGAAAATCAATAATTTTCGTTTTTTGTCAATATAACTTGTCACACGGCAGTAGGGGGCCTATTTAAAATTTATAACGCTGAAAACCGCTCAAAAAAGCGACTCCAGGAGGCAAAGTTATGGGTTAGGTTAGGTTAGGTTAGGTTAGGTTAGGTTAGGTTAGGTTAGGTTAGGTTAGGTTAGGTTAGGTTAGGTTAGGTTAGGTTAGGTTAGGTTAGGTTAGGTTAGGTTAGGTTAGGTTAGGTTAGGTTAGGTTAGGTTAGGTTAGGTTAGGTTAGGTTAGGTTAGGTTAGGTTAGGTTAGGTTAGGTTAGGTTAGGTTAGGTTAGGTTAGGTTAGGTTAGGTTAGGTTAGGTTAGGTTAGGTTAGGTTAGGTTAGGTTAGGTTAGGTTAGGTTAGGTTAGGTTAGGTTAGGTTAGGTTAGGTTAGGTTAGGTTAGGTTAGGTTAGGTTAGGTTAGGTTAGGTTAGGTTAGGTTAGGTTAGGTTAGGTTAGGTTAGGTTAGGTTAGGTTAGGTTAGGTTAGGTTAGGTTAGGTTAGGTTAGGTTAGGTTAGGTTAGGTTAGGTTAGGTTAGGTTAGGTTAGGTTAGGTTAGGTTAGGTTAGGTTAGGTTAGGTTAGGTTAGGTTAGGTTAGGTGGTTAGGTTAGGTTAGGTTAGGTTAGGTTAGGTTAGGTTAGGTTAGGTTAGGTTAGGTTAGGTTAGGTTAGGTTAGGTTAGGTTAGGTTAGGTTAGGTTAGGTTAGGTTAGGTTAGGTTAGGTTAGGTTAGGTTAGGTTAGGTTAGGTTAGGTTAGGTTAGGTTAGGTTAGGTTAGGTTAGGTTAGGTTAGGTTAGGTTAGGTTAGGTTAGGTTAGGTTAGGTTAGGTTAGGTTAGGTTAGGTTAGGTTAGGTTAGGTTAGGTTAGGTTAGGTTAGGTTAGGTTAGGTTAGGTTAGGTTAGGTTAGGTTAGGTTAGGTTAGGTTAGGTTAGGTTAGGTTAGGTTAGGTTAGGTTAGGTTAGGTTAGGTTAGGTTAGGTTAGGTTAGGTTAGGTTAGGTTAGGTTAGGTTAGGTTAGGTTAGGTTAGGTTAGGTTAGGTTAGGTTAGGTTAGGTTAGGTTAGGTTAGGTTAGGTTAGGTTAGGTTAGGTTAGGTTAGGTTAGGTTAGGTTAGGTTAGGTTAGGTTAGGTTAGGTTAGGTTAGGTTAGGTTAGGTTAGGTTAGGTTAGGTTAGGTTAGGTTAGGTTAGGTTAGGTTAGGTTAGGTTAGGTTAGGTTAGGTTAGGTTAGGTTAGGTTAGGTTAGGTTAGGTTAGGTTAGGTTAGGTTAGGTTAGGTTAGGTTAGGTTAGGTTAGGTTAGGTTAGGTTAGGTTAGGTTAGGTTAGGTTAGGTTAGGTTAGGTTAGGTTAGGTTAGGTTAGGTTAGGTTAGGTTAGGTTAGGTTAGGTTAGGTTAGGTTAGGTTAGGTTAGGTTAGGTTAGGTTAGGTTAGGTTAGGTTAGGTTAGGTTAGGTTAGGTTAGGTTAGGTTAGGTTAGGTTAGGTTAGGTTAGGTTAGGTTAGGTTAGGTTAGGTTAGGTTAGGTTAGGTTAGGTTAGGTTAGGTTAGGTTAGGTTAGGTTAGGTTAGGTTAGGTTAGGTTAGGTTAGGTTAGGTTAGGTTAGGTTAGGTTAGGTTAGGTTAGGTTAGGTTAGGTTAGGTTAGGTTAGGTTAGGTTAGGTTAGGTTAGGTTAGGTTAGGTTAGGTTAGGTTAGGTTAGGTTAGGTTAGGTTAGGTTAGGTTAGGTTAGGTTAGGTTAGGTTAGGTTAGGTTAGGTTAGGTTAGGTTAGGTTAGGTTAGGTTAGGTTAGGTTAGGTTAGGTTAGGTTAGGTTAGGTTAGGTTAGGTTAGGTTAGGTTAGGTTAGGTTAGGTTAGGTTAGGTTAGGTTAGGTTAGGTTAGGTTAGGTTAGGTTAGGTTAGGTTAGGTTAGGTTAGGTTAGGTTAGGTTAGGTTAGGTTAGGTTAGGTTAGGTTAGGTTAGGTTAGGTTAGGTTAGGTTAGGTTAGGTTAGGTTAGGTTAGGTTAGGTTAGGTTAGGTTAGGTTAGGTTAGGTTAGGTTAGGTTAGGTTAGGTTAGGTTAGGTTAGGTTAGGTTAGGTTAGGTTAGGTTAGGTTAGGTTAGGTTAGGTTAGGTTAGGTTAGGTTAGGTTAGGTTAGGTTAGGTTAGGTTAGGTTAGGTTAGGTTAGGTTAGGTTAGGTTAGGTTAGGTTAGGTTAGGTTAGGTTAGGTTAGGTTAGGTTAGGTTAGGTTAGGTTAGGTTAGGTTAGGTTAGGTTAGGTTAGGTTAGGTTAGGTTAGGTTAGGTTAGGTTAGGTTAGGTTAGGTTAGGTTAGGTTAGGTTAGGTTAGGTTAGGTTAGGTTAGGTTAGGTTAGGTTAGGTTAGGTTAGGTTAGGTTAGGTTAGGTTAGGTTAGGTTAGGTTAGGTTAGGTTAGGTTAGGTTAGGTTAGGTTAGGTTAGGTTAGGTTAGGTTAGGTTAGGTTAGGTTAGGTTAGGTTAGGTTAGGTTAGGTTAGGTTAGGTTAGGTTAGGTTAGGTTAGGTTAGGTTAGGTTAGGTTAGGTTAGGTTAGGTTAGGTTAGGTTAGGTTAGGTTAGGTTAGGTTAGGTTAGGTTAGGTTAGGTTAGGTTAGGTTAGGTTAGGTTAGGTTAGGTTAGGTTAGGTTAGGTTAGGTTAGGTTAGGTTAGGTTAGGTTAGGTTAGGTTAGGTTAGGTTAGGTTAGGTTAGGTTAGGTTAGGTTAGGTTAGGTTAGGTTAGGTTAGGTTAGGTTAGGTTAGGTTAGGTTAGGTTAGGTTAGGTTAGGTTAGGTTAGGTTAGGTTAGGTTAGGTTAGGTTAGGTTAGGTTAGGTTAGGTTAGGTTAGGTTAGGTTAGGTTAGGTTAGGTTAGGTTAGGTTAGGTTAGGTTAGGTTAGGTTAGGTTAGGTTAGGTTAGGTTAGGTTAGGTTAGGTTAGGTTAGGTTAGGTTAGGTTAGGTTAGGTTAGGTTAGGTTAGGGTAGGTTAGGTTAGGTTAGGTTAGGTTAGGTTAGGTTAGGTTAGGTCTGTAGGTTAGGGTAGGTTAGGTTTGGTTAGGTTAGGTAGGTTAGGTTAGGTTAGGTTAGGTAGGTAGGTTAGGTTAGGTTGGTTAGGTTAGGTTAGGTTAGGTTAGTTAGGTTAGGTTAGGTTAGTTAGGTTAGGTTAGGTTAGGTTAGGTTAGGTTAGGTTAGGTTAGGTTAGGTTAGTTAGGTTAGGTTAGGTTAGGTTAGGTAGGTTAGGTTAGGTTAGGTTAGGTTAGGTTAGGTTAGGTTAGGTGTAGGTTAGGTTAGGTTAGGTTAGGTAGGTTAGGTTAGGTTAGGTTAGGTTAGGTTAGGTTAGGTAGGTTAGGTTAGGTTAGGTTAGGTTAGGTTAGGTTAGGTTAGGTTAAGGTTAGGTTAGGTTAGGTTAGGTTAGGTTAGGTTAGTTAGGTAGGTTAGGTTAGGTTAGGTTAGGTTAGGTTAGGTTAGGTTAAGGTTAAGTTAGGTTAGGTTAGGTTAGGTTTAGGTTAGGTTAGGTTAGGTTAGGTTAGGTTAGGTTAGGTAGGTTAGTTAGGTTAGGTTAGGTTAGGTTAGGTTAGGTAGGTTAGGTTAGGTTAGTTAGGTTAGGTTAGGTTAGTTAGGTTAGGTTAGGTTAGGTTAGGTTAGGTTAGGTTAGGTTAGTTAGGTTAGGTTAGGTTAGGTTAGTTAGGTTAGGAGGTAGGTTAGGTTAGGTAGGTTAGTTAGGTTAGGTGTAGGTTAGGTTAGGTTAGGTAGGTTAGGTTAGGTTAGGTTAGGTTAGGTTAGGTTAGGTTAGGTTAGGTAGTTAGGTTAGGTTAGGTTAGGTTAGGTTAGGTTAGGTTAGGTTAGGTTAGGTTGGTAGGTTAGGTTAGGTTGGTAGGTTAGGTTAGGTTTAGGTTAGGTTAGGTTAGGTTAGGTTAGGTTAGTTAGGTAGGTTAGGTTAGGTTAGGTTAGGTTAGGTTAGGTTAGGGTTAGGGAGGTAGGTTAGGTTGGGAGGTGAGGTTAGGTTAGGTTAGGTTAGGTTAGGTGGTGAGGGGTAGGGTAGGTAAGGTTAGGTTAGTTGGTAGGTTAGGTAGGTGTAGGGTTAGGTG
>OX637327.1:5000-17500 GCA_951799385.1 Hyppa rectilinea
CGAGACCCCTGGGTGTAATTGCACCGAGTTTGGGTTCATCTGAGAGGGCTCGGTGGGAGCTATCCACTGGAACTGACTAAACGACTCTATGTAGAGTCGTTAAGAGAGACGTTATATTTTCTGTTTTTTATTGACTTCTAGAGGTTTTTCCTCGACTTTATTGTGTGTTTTAACTTAGTCTCTACTCTACATAGAGACAAAAGCCATTTTTGTAACTTTAAGTTTGTTTATTTTTAGCTTATAAGGTGTTGTATCACGAAGGCTTTATTGAGCCGGACCGTGACTGAGTCTCGTTACGACCGCTGACTTGTTTATCTTTTCTTTTCTCTTTGTTATTGCTCTCTGGATTTATTTGGACTGAACTGCACACATCCTTTACACTGTGTGCAGAGCACGATCTTATAGATATATTTTATCTATTTCTATTCTTTACCCGACGTATTCTCAACCCCACTGACGTAGGACTAGTTCATACTCCAATTCTACAGGCCGAGAGTCAGGGATCAGTTTATACGAATTATCCACCCCTGTGACCACAAGAAATGTTCGGCATTAGAACCCCGGCCAAGAAGATGTCAAATAACCAGGAATCTCCAATAGACGACGAAAAGGCTGGTCCTTCGATGGCACCCACGCAATCCTCGAATGTTAGGAGGAGTATAGGAGAATGGGAGGCGTCGAAAAACACACAGAGACCCTCAAAATCGCCTCAGAAGACGATGCCGCCGGCCCAACCAAGGCTTAAAATCAAGGTTGGTACAGCTGAGGACAAACAACAACCTCGCAGAACGTCCGTAGAGGTGCCAAGCAGCCCTCCGAAGCAAAGAAAGGAGTACGCCGACAGGGTGACAGAGGCACGCGCCTGTATAAGGAAGGCAAAAACGGCTCTCGGAGAATCCCGTAACTTACGTGCCGACATAAAGACGGACGTAACACAGGCGGTGGAGCGACTGTTCCAATTGGTGAAAGAGGCTGAAATGGCAAGAATGGCTCCAAAAGCTACAGCTAAAACCATAGGCACAGAAGGAATACAGACAGAGGAGAATAAAAACACCGGAGGAAATTATGGCCATCTGACGCAGGTGATAGACCAGCATACAAAACTCCTGCAAGAAAGCAACCAGAAGATGGAGGAATTAAAGAAGGAACTGGAGACGAGCAGACAGATATCCGAAACAAGGGCCACGTATGCGAGTATAGCAGCCACCGTTCCCAAAAGCCTGATGCCTCAGCAAACAGCTCTCCATTCAATAGTGGTAGCCTCGACCGACCAGCTAGAGACTGGAGACGAGGTTATCGAAAAAATTCGGAAAGCTGTGAATGCAAAAGACGGATGGGTAACAGTGGATAGAGTCAGAAAGGCTAGAGACCGAAAGGTAATTGTGGGGTGCCGAACACAAGAAGAGAGGCAAAAGGTGAAAGAAAGACTGAGCCTGGGAGGGAACCTTCTTGTGGAGGACGTGAAAAACAAAGACCCACTAATTTCACTAAAGGACGTCTTCAACTATAACACCGATGAAGACGTCCTCAAGGCCCTCCGCAACCAAAACAAGGATGTATTCAAAGACCTCTCAATGGAAGAAGACCGGGTAGAGGTACTGTTTAAAAAGAAAACAAGAAACCCCCACACGCACCACGTGATCCTCAGAGTGTCCCCTAAGCTGTGGAACAGAATGCAAGAGAGACAGGCCGTCCACATCGACCTGCAGAGAGTCCGAGTGTCTGACCAGACTCCTCTGGTCCAGTGCTCCCTATGTCTTGGTTTTGGGCATGGACGGCGGCTCTGCACGGAGCAGGTGGAGAAGTGCAGTCACTGCGGCGGCCCCCACATGAGGACACAATGCGCCGAATGGATGGCCGGAACGGCTCCCTCTTGCTGCAATTGCGTTCGATCAAAATTAGAAAACACGGAACACAACGCATTCAGTGAGGAATGCCCAGTCAGGAAGAGATGTGAGGCTCTGGCCAGGGCCAGAGTAGCGTACTGCTAAAGTTGAGACTGGCGACATGGCAGGCACCCCAACCAAAAGATACGCAGTAGCCCAAGCTAACCTGCAAAGGAAGGACCTGGCAACCACCGAACTCTTTCTAGAGGCCAGTGAGCGCAAAATCGCATGGGCGCTGATCCAGGAACCTTATGTGGGGGGAGCCAGGAGCATGAGGAGCTACCGTGGTGCGAGAGTATACCAGTGCGAGGCTGATGGAAGTGGGAGGGTAAAGGCGGCTATAGCCGTCTTCGATGATGACCTAGACGTCATTCCCTACCCGAAACTCACCACCAACAACATCGTCGTGGTGAGGATCCGGACCAAAGCCTGGGAAATCACGGTAGTCTCCTACTACTTCGAGCCAGACCAACCAATAGGTCCCTACCTGGATCAGCTAACAAATATAAAGCTGGAGCAGGGCACCGGAATGTTGTTGATTGGTGGGGACGCCAACGCGAAAAGCTCCTGGTGGGGAAGTGCCACGGAGGACCTCAGGGGAGAGGAGATGTCCGGGACCCTGGAAGAGTTGGAGCTACAGGTACTCAATACTGGGGACACGCCGACTTTTTACACAGTAAGAGGCGGCGTAGTGTACAAGAGCCACGTGGACGTCACGGCATGTTCGCTCGAGCTCCTTGACATGATAGACGGCTGGCGAGTCGACACAGGGGTAACGAGCTCGGACCACAACACCATTCTTTTTAATATAAAGCTAAAAAGGGAAAAAGGGATTAGCATAATTAGAACGACAAGAAAGTACAACACAAAAAAGGCAAATTGGGAAATTTTTAAAACTAAATTGGGGGAACATAAAATTGAAAACAATATTAGTATAAATAGTATAAATCAGATAGAAAATAGAAACGAACTTGAACAAATAGTAATTAAATACAGAGATGTAATAGATAAAGCATGTGACGAAGCTATCCCTAAAATAAGTAAAAAAGTTAAACTTACCATTCCGTGGTGGTCCGAGGATCTCGCTGCGAAGAAGAAGGAGGTCGCGACGAAGAAGAACCGCATTCGCAACGCCGCGTCGGTCCGCAGAGCGAAAGTCGTTGACGACTACCTGAAAACGAAAGAGGAGTATGAGTACCAGGCCAAGAAAGCCCTAATAGCCAGCTGGAAAGGCTTCTGCGAAAAACAAGACAGAGAAGGAGTGTGGGAGGGCATCCACAGAGTCATCAGAGGTACCACCAGGAGACAGGAAGATCTGACTTTGATGCGCGACGGTGCGTACCTGAACCCGAAGGAATCGGCAGCCCTACTTGCTGAAACCTTCTATCCCAAAGACACGGTGGAAGAAGACAACCCGGATCACAGGCACATAAGGGAAGCAGCCAGACGGGTAAATGAATGGTGTCATGGTGAATACCATGACCCACCATTTACGCCACTGGAGCTGAAGATAGCCGTGGGACACTTCAACCCCAAGAAAGCCCCTGGAGCGGATGGTTTCACATCGGACATCTGCAGTCGTGCGATCTACCAGGACCCGGATGCTTTCCTTGCCCTTTACAACAAATGCCTAGAACTGGCACACTTCCCAAACATCTGGAAGGAGGCAACGGTGGTAGTCCTCAGGAAACCGGGCAAGGAAAGTTACTTAACCCCAAAATCATACCGACCGATAGGCCTGCTGCCTGTCTTGGGAAAAGTCCTGGAGAGGATGGTAGTGGCTAGGGTCAAGTGGCAGCTCGTACCGCGGTTTAGTACTCGCCAGTTTGGCTTCATGCCCCAGAAAAGCACCGAGGACGCTCTCTGTACTCTAATGAATCACGTGAAGGACAAGTTGAGGCTGAAGAAGCTAATTGTCCTGGTGTCGCTGGATATAGAGGGCGCCTTCGATAGCGCCTGGTGGCCGGCAATTAGGGTCAGGCTGGCTGAGGAACAGTGCCCGGTCAACATTAGGAGGCTACTTGACAGCTACCTCGACTGCAGAAAGGTCAGAGTTAGGTACGCCGGCGAGGAATGCACACGGGCAACAAATAAGGGCTGTGTCCAGGGGTCAATCGGAGGTCCCATTCTCTGGAACCTGCTACTGGACCCACTTTTGCAGGACCTCAAAAAAAAGGGATATTTCGTGCAGGCTTTTGCGGACGACATTGTCTTGGTCGTGGACGGTGACGCAGCGGCTGAAGTCTCCAGAACCGCCAATGCAGCCCTCGCCCATGTTCAGGGTTGGGGTGTCAGAAATAAACTCAGATTCGCACCACACAAAACTTGCGCGATGCTAATAACGAACAAGCTTAAGTACGACACCCCAATTCTGAGCATGGCCGGGGTCGACATTGGTATGGTGAGGAGCATGAAAATCCTAGGCCTCACCATCGACGACAGGCTGACCTTCAACGAGCACACCAAAAATACCTGTAAGAAGGTCATAGACATATATAAACAGCTTGCACGTGCGGCGAAGGTCAGCTGGGGACTCAATAGGGAGGTCATCCAGATCATTTACACCGCCACGATCGAACCTATCGTCACCTATGCGGCTGGAGCATGGGCTTCTGCAACGAAGAAATTGGGTATACGGAAGAGGCTAGGTAGTATCCAACGAGGATTCGCTCAGAAACTCTGCAAGTCTTACCGTACTGCCTCACTAAACTCGGCACTGGTACTGGCTGGGATACTACCTCTGGACCTCCGCATACAAGAGGCAGCCGCATTGTACGAAGCAAGGAGAGGGTCGTCCCAGTTTTTACCAGGAGACCGGGAGATCGAGGGTATGGTAAGATTTGCAGAGACATCTCACCCTGCCAAACAAATGGCCTTGGAGTTCACCTGCTTGGTGGACCAGCAGCTCGTCGACCAGCATAACGTGCAGGCAGTGCGAATCTTCACTGACGGCAGCAAGATTGAGGGGAAGGTCGGAGCCGCATTATCCATCTGGGATAATGAGGGTGAAGTCCGGAACCTCAAGCTTTGCCTCGCCGCGTACTGCACTGTTTACCAGGCGGAGCTCCTGGCCATTTGCAAAGCAACGGAAGTGATCCTCAAGCAAAAAGAGACGAGCTACGGCTTGTACAGCGACTCAATGTCAGCACTTCAGACGCTGACAAGCCATGGCTCTCTCCATCCCTTGGCAGAGCGCGCACGATCAAATTTGGCTCAGGCTTTGGACCAGAAAAAAGATGTATCCTTCTTCTGGGTCAAGGCCCATGCGGGCTTGCCGGGGAATGAGCGCGCAGACGAGCTGGCAAAGGAGGCAGCATTGTCGTCACGGAGGAAGCCGGACTACGACCAATGTCCGGTTTCATTCATCAAGCGTCAAATCCGTTTAGGCTGTCTTGAGGAATGGAATCGGAGATATGTGTCGGGCGAGACAGCCTCCGTGACGAAAATGTTCTTTCCGGATGCCGTGGCAGCCTACCCAATAATAAAACGCACGAAGCCGACAGGAGTACTCACGCAGGTTTTCACGGGGCACGGTGGGTTCTCAGAATACCTAAATCGCTTTAGGTGTAAGGACAGCCCATCGTGCACCTGCGATCCCGACAAAGCCGAAACAGTGCCGCACATCATACTGGAATGCCCCATTTCTGCGAAAGACCGGTACAACCTAGAACAGGAGCTGGGCATAAGCTTACAAAGAGGAAGTGTTGCAGAGATTATGTCGGGAAAGAATAGAGATAGATTCATAGCCTATTGTGAAAAAACAGCCAAAAAAGTTATAGAGAGGAATAGAAGCAGATGATAAAACTATGTTTCTTATTATATTAAGTATATAAATTAAGCAAACATAGGACATAAGAGTAAATAAACTTAAATATAGATAAGCAATAGATTATAAGAAGAAAGGATGTTATATATAAAGATAGTTAAGAATATATTAATGTTAAACTACCCGACATATAGAATAAGAAAATCCTGAATGTGTTAGAAATAAAGTAAAATACAGATTAGCAATAGATAATAGGAAGTTAGTATAAGATATATAGTATAAGCTCAGAAAAGTATGTAGTATGTAGTAGTTTATATAATTAAGTAAAGAGCCTGTATGTGTAAGCCAAAATAAAAAAGTATATGGCACGTAAGTGCAAAGCAAAATATGAAATACCAGCAGGAACTGAAAAAAGATAAAAAATTGGCGCCAATTACGTTGGCGGAACTAGTCCTGAAAAAAAAAAAAAAAAAAAAAAAAAAAAAAAACCTAACCTAACCTAACCTAACCTAACCTAACCTAACCTAACCTAACCTAACCTAACCTAACCTAACCTAACCTAACCTAACCTAACCTAACCTAACCTAACCTAACCTAACCTAACCTAACCTAACCTAACCTAACCTAACCTAACCTAACCTAACCTAACCTAACCTAACCTAACCTAACCTAACCTAACCTAACCTAACCTAACCTAACCTAACCTAACCTAACCTAACCTAACCTAACCTAACCTAACCTAACCTAACCTAACCTAACCTAACCTAACCTAACCTAACCTAACCTAACCTAACCTAACCTAACCTAACCTAACCTAACCTAACCTAACCTAACCTAACCTAACCTAACCTAACCTAACCTAACCTAACCTAACCTAACCTAACCTAACCTAACCTAACCTAACCTAACCTAACCTAACCTAACCTAACCTAACCTAACCTAACCTAACCTAACCTAACCTAACCTAACCTAACCTAACCTAACCTAACCTAACCTAACCTAACCTAACCTAACCTAACCTAACCTAACCTAACCTAACCTAACCTAACCTAACCTAACCTAACCTAACCTAACCTAACCTAACCTAACCTAACCTAACCTAACCTAACCTAACCTAACCTAACCTAACCTAACCTAACCTAACCTAACCTAACCTAACCTAACCTAACCTAACCTAACCTAACCTAACCTAACCTAACCTAACCTAACCTAACCTAACCTAACCTAACCTAACCTAACCTAACCTAACCTAACCTAACCTAACCTAACCTAACCTAACCTAACCTAACCTAACCTAACCTAACCTAACCTAACCTAACCTAACCTAACCTAACCTAACCTAACCTAACCTAACCTAACCTAACCTAACCTAACCTAACCTAACCTAACCTAACCTAACCTAACCCTACATAACTTTGCCTCCAGGAGTCGCTTTTTCGAGCTGTTTTCAGCGTTATTAATTTTAAATAGGCTCCCTACTGACGTGTGACAAGTTATTTTTGACAAAAAACGAAATTGATTTTCGTTATAAAAGACTTGTGAAATTTTCCATATTTTTCATACAAAAATTCGATTTTCTAAAGTCCGTCTGCAAAAACTATCAAATCCAATAGTGTCAATAGTATACTTACCTGCCTTGCGGTACTCCAGTGTGTTTTCAGCTTGCTCGGGTCCCGTTTGGTAGTCGTAATAGTCATTTTCCATCTTAATTTTCATCAAAAATTTAGTTTTTCATCAAAAAGTCAAATTTTTTGTTCTGGCAACACTTAAATTCATCCATAGATTGCTAGCGCTCGCCGAGACGCGTCTTTTGACACCCCTCACGTGCGTCTAGCCCCCATAGAACACCCTCAAATTCCATTTTAAAGGAAAATTTCGAATCAAGTATTATATAGCTATATATAGAACAAACACGCAGAATCCACCTTAGGAGAACACTGATTTCTACAAATCTACATAACTTTGCCTCCAGGAGTCGCTTTTTCGAGCTGTTTTCAGCGTTATTAATTTTAAATAGGCTCCCTACTGACGTGTGACAAGTTATTTTTGACAAAAAACGAAATTGATTTTCGTTATAAAAGACTTGTGAAATTTTCCATATTTTTCATACAAAAATTCGATTTTCTAAAGTCCGTCTGCAAAAACTATCAAATCCAATAGTGTCAATAGTATACTTACCTGCCTTGCGGTACTCCAGTGTGTTTTCAGCTTGCTCGGGTCCCGTTTGGTAGTCGTAATAGTCATTTTCCATCTTAATTTTCATCAAAAATTTAGTTTTTCATCAAAAAGTCAAATTTTTTGTTCTGGCAACACTTAAATTCATCCATAGATTGCTAGCGCTCGCCGAGACGCGTCTTTTGACACCCCTCACGTGCGTCTAGCCCCCATAGAACACCCTCAAATTCCATTTTAAAGGAAAATTTCGAATCAAGTATTATATAGCTATATATAGAACAAACACGCAGAATCCACCTTAGGAGAACACTGATTTCTACAAATCTACATAACTTTGCCTCCAGGAGTCGCTTTTTCGAGCTGTTTTCAGCGTTATTAATTTTAAATAGGCTCCCTACTGACGTGTGACAAGTTATTTTTGACAAAAAACGAAATTGATTTTCGTTATAAAAGACTTGTGAAATTTTCCATATTTTTCATACAAAAATTCGATTTTCTAAAGTCCGTCTGCAAAAACTATCAAATCCAATAGTGTCAATAGTATACTTACCTGCCTTGCGGTACTCCAGTGTGTTTTCAGCTTGCTCGGGTCCCGTTTGGTAGTCGTAATAGTCATTTTCCATCTTAATTTTCATCAAAAATTTAGTTTTTCATCAAAAAGTCAAATTTTTTGTTCTGGCAACACTTAAATTCATCCATAGATTGCTAGCGCTCGCCGAGACGCGTCTTTTGACACCCCTCACGTGCGTCTAGCCCCCATAGAACACCCTCAAATTCCATTTTAAAGGAAAATTTCGAATCAAGTATTATATAGCTATATATAGAACAAACACGCAGAATCCACCTTAGGAGAACACTGATTTCTACAAATCTACATAACTTTGCCTCCAGGAGTCGCTTTTTCGAGCTGTTTTCAGCGTTATTAATTTTAAATAGGCTCCCTACTGACGTGTGACAAGTTATTTTTGACAAAAAACGAAATTGATTTTCGTTATAAAAGACTTGTGAAATTTTCCATATTTTTCATACAAAAATTCGATTTTCTAAAGTCCGTCTGCAAAAACTATCAAATCCAATAGTGTCAATAGTATACTTACCTGCCTTGCGGTACTCCAGTGTGTTTTCAGCTTGCTCGGGTCCCGTTTGGTAGTCGTAATAGTCATTTTCCATCTTAATTTTCATCAAAAATTTAGTTTTTCATCAAAAAGTCAAATTTTTTGTTCTGGCAACACTTAAATTCATCCATAGATTGCTAGCGCTCGCCGAGACGCGTCTTTTGACACCCCTCACGTGCGTCTAGCCCCCATAGAACACCCTCAAATTCCATTTTAAAGGAAAATTTCGAATCAAGTATTATATAGCTATATATAGAACAAACACGCAGAATCCACCTTAGGAGAACACTGATTTCTACAAATCTACATAACTTTGCCTCCAGGAGTCGCTTTTTCGAGCTGTTTTCAGCGTTATTAATTTTAAATAGGCTCCCTACTGACGTGTGACAAGTTATTTTTGACAAAAAACGAAATTGATTTTCGTTATAAAAGACTTGTGAAATTTTCCATATTTTTCATACAAAAATTCGATTTTCTAAAGTCCGTCTGCAAAAACTATCAAATCCAATAGTGTCAATAGTATACTTACCTGCCTTGCGGTACTCCAGTGTGTTTTCAGCTTGCTCGGGTCCCGTTTGGTAGTCGTAATAGTCATTTTCCATCTTAATTTTCATCAAAAATTTAGTTTTTCATCAAAAAGTCAAATTTTTTGTTCTGGCAACACTTAAATTCATCCATAGATTGCTAGCGCTCGCCGAGACGCGTCTTTTGACACCCCTCACGTGCGTCTAGCCCCCATAGAACACCCTCAAATTCCATTTTAAAGGAAAATTTGGCCCGCCCACCCGCCCTTGAGTTGCGTATAGTAGCAGACGGGTAATTTTTTGGGGAAAAATTTTTATTTCTGAAATTTATAGCATTAACTTTATACTAACACCGCAACAGATTTTAACCGAATCTGTGACTTTAGGGCATAAAAACTTCACACGGTAGGCAAATTATTGTTTAATTTTACATAGACGACTTAATCCTATTTATAGGACGCGTATTATATCTACGTAGTACGTACGTAAGTAGTGACTTGCTGATCCCCCCTTTACAGGGATCAAGCACAACATCTAGTGTCCCCTGACCAAGTTCCTGTTACGCAGTCTCAAACCCAGTTCAAAAATGTTTGGGATCAGGACACCAGTCGCCAAGTCAAAGGCTTTGGAGGAGAGTGCGGACGCGGGGAGGCCACGACTGGCTCAGGCTGGCCCCTCTGTCAGGCGTGAAGATGGAGAACGTGAGGTCGAGGTCGAGCCTCTTAAAACGCCCACGCCAACGAAGAAGGCCCCATTAACCACCCCCCCCAAACTCATTTCAAAAACATCTCTTTCTCGTCAGAACAGGGCAAGAACCGAGGAGAGCTCGCCACAGGAAGCGGAACCCGTGAGGTACCTTTCTAGAACCACGGAGGCTAAGGCGTGTCTCTCCAAGGCGAAAATCCAGCTGCTTAGGTCCCGAAACATCAAGAAAGAGATAAAGGATGAAATTACCAAAGCCGTCGAGCGCCTTTACCAGCTTGTGAAGGAGGCCGAAGCTGAGAAAGGAAGAGCAGGTGTTGTGGAAGAACAGGTGGAAGCACAGAAAGAGCCACAGTCGGCTGCAGGTGATCCGACAGAGTTGATGAGGAGCCTTGTTGAAGGCCTCAAAACACACAAGCAGGCGCTGGAAGACAACCAACTTCACACCCAGGCCCTGTCGGAGCATCTGCAGCGGACCCCTCGCTTTGCTGCAGGCCAAGGTCCCACTTTCGCGGAGGTCGCCGCCGGCCCGAAGCAAATTATACAGGAACCTCTTCACTCGGTGATTGTTTCGTCTGTTGATGATCAGGACACGGGTGAAGAGGTTATTGCGAAGCTGCGGACGGCGGTGGACGCCAAAAATGAGGGCACGAGGGTGGAGCGCCTGCGCAAGGCGAGGGACCAAAAGGTCGTGGTCGGCTTCAAGACCAAGGAGGAGCAGATGCGGGTCGCGGAAAAAATCAGAAAAGCGGGCAACCTAGTGGTAGAGGAGGTCAAAAATAAAGACCCTCTTATCATCGTCAGGGACGTACTCTCCTGCCACACGGATGAGGAGGTTGCCCAAGCCTTGATGAAGCAAAACAGCCACCTAGTTGGGGACATACCTGCGGGTGAAGTGAGGTTGGGGGTTAAATACCGAAGGAGGACGAGGAACCCCCACATGTGCCACGTCATCTTTCAGGTGTCCCCAACTATATGGCAGAGGCTGACAACGGCGGGACGCGTGCACATTGACCTGCAGCGGGTCAGAGTGGAGGACCAGTCTCCCTTGGTACAATGCACCCGCTGTCTGTGTTATGGCCACAGCAGGAAACTGTGCACGCGACCCGCTGATCTCTGCACTCACTGCGGCGACCCGCACCTGCGAGCAGACTGTCCATCGCGGCTGGCGGCAGAGCCGCCACGGTGTCACAATTGCCTATCTGCCAAGTTGGAAAAAGTCGATCACAACGCCTTCGACAATGAGTGCCCCATACGGAAGAAATGGGACGCGTTGGCACGCCTGTCGGTGGCATATTGGTAAGGTTCAACAAGCAACGCCCGGAAATAAAAACCAGTGCAGCGAAGCCCAAATTGACCCCTACAACTGTTTGAACAATGAGAACAGAAGAATCTGCACAACAAAGGAAAAGAATTGGAGCCAATTTCATAAGAAACGGACTCAAATTAAAGTGGGCAGTCGTGTAGATTCTTCGGTTCTCATAAAGACCATCCAGCAAACGAAGTCGGCGAACCATAACACCATAAGCGGCAACATAGGCAACAAACTGAAATTTTGTAATAAACCTATGTTGCCCACGTGGTTAAATGGGCTCGTAAAACTGCAAAGAGAGGTAAATTTCGGGAAACGATACGTTCGGATCGCTGTATCAGTCCGGAGCACGCAGATAGCCGAGCACCACCTGAAACAAAAAGGAATAATTAAAAATATCACGCAGAAAAACTTAGTTTTAAAATGTAAAGTATCTTTACCAGTTTTCACTCCAATAATAATCGTAAGAAATAAGTTAGAACAAAAGTGTTACAAAATCGTTTTAAAAATATGTAGTATAGGAATTAAAACTTATAAAACTAGACTAAGAAAGCATGTCTATACAATATATTATAGATATATTAGCATAGCCATAATATAATTATAGTTAAACAAAATATAGATAATAAGTACAATAGGATAAGCAAAAATAAATAAAAATACAAAAATACTAGAAATAAAATTTAGGGTAATAAATTAGAATATTTTAAATGCTAAGTACATAAAATAGAATAGTTAACATAAAAAGCATTAGAAAAATAATAGGAAAGTTGTATAAAAACCGATGCTACTGCCTTGAGGAGCTCTCCATTTCCTGACACGGGACCGATGGACAAAATAGATCTAAACAAAGAACAACAATATAAAACAATAGAATAACCAGGTCTCTGATCACGTCAGAGGGACACTAGCAAGGGCAGGAGTGGGTTTTAGCCGGTAAGAGTCCGGCACTGCCCAGACTGGCTCACAAGTGGGCCAGTCTGGGCGTCCATGAGGATTTCCCACTCCTGCCAAAACAAA